>JAVIWB010003087.1:0-40912 GCA_031893035.1 Dermolepida albohirtum
TGCTCGATGTGTTATCCCATAAATAACCCTATCCTATGTACTTTATGATTCAATAAAAAAAAGCAACAATCAAAAGACTAAAAACTGTATTTTCTATTTAATTCAAATCTTGCGTTAATTTTGGGACACTTTGTATATGCCGGTACATTCATGCATGCACATGCATTCTCTCCCTCTCTATGTGCATGTATGTACATATGTAAATATATACTATTATATAAATGACTGAACAGTTTGTTCACTAAATATATTGGGGATTCCAGCAATTAAACTGATTTTTTGATTTTTTAAATTAAGTTCTTTATTTTTCGCCAATATTTTGCCCATTAATTTTTTGGACTCCTTCAGTGTCAACTACAATCAAATATTTATTAATTATTAAAACTATGAAGAGAAAAATGAATCTCGACATTTTTTTTACATTACTTGCAATGTGAACTGTAATTTCGGAAAATCCTTAAAAAACTATTTTCTTATTTATTGGATTCATCCCATTGTAAGTAATGTTTTATGAATCTTTAATCATTTTTCATATATGTTACATTAAAAACTGCTATTATTTTTTATTATAATTATATATAAAATCAGATAAATCACCTATTTTAAATTATACATTTCTCATAACACATTTAAAATTAACTAAAATATCTTAAAAGTTAAAACAAACTGATCGTCAAAAACTGTAATTTTTTCCTTTTTATTTGTTTCTTTTATGTTTTGTTTCAAAGCGTTAATAGAAAAGAATGTACCGTGTTCAAATTGCCGGACCTAAAATTCATGCTTTTATTACTTTAACATATTCATAATTTGCTACATGATCGCGATTATTTGTTTACAACATCTCGACTTTTTGGTTCCTATGTCACTTTTGTGTAATGTTATTTTGGTTTTAAAACTAGAGAATATAAGATATGTTAAATTACTTTTCATGTCACAAATAACATTATTAATTGTGCGAAGTCTTGTGCTTGACAACCCGCACTCGAAGTTTTAATTTTGTAATTACAACCCCATCTATGGAAACCCAATGTCATTTATTCCATTCCATATAAGAGTTGTCATCTGCAATATATAGTACAAACATAATCTAGTTAAACAACAGAATAACATTACACAAAAGTGACGTAAGAACTATAAAATCGAGATATGCACTTGCTTTGCATGCAAATAAATGCAATCATATACCAAATTATGACGATGTTAAAGTAATAAGAAACAGAAAAAGAAAACAGAATTTTCGAAATGGTAGCAATTAATCGACACGAAAGATAGTACTTGGGCTCTTATGAAATAACAAAAATTCACAGTGGGTAAAGTTTCAATTTATTTTCTAATCAAAACCTTGATCAATTATTTATATGTGCTTACTTTTCTTTGAAACATGAATATATCAAGAACAATTATCTAAACAGATAATTCTCTCTCGAAGTTACTACACCGGTTAGTTACACATAAAAAAGTGTCTAAAAAAATAATTAACTTGTACGCAGTTTTGTTAATAAGTGAAATGATCACGTGATAAATTATAACAGCTAGGAAATTGAGTTTAAAAAGTTGTTAAATGTATTTTCTTATTAGACGCTAGGGTGTAAATATAATGTAACATTTTCAAACTAAAACCTTTGAAATTTTTAAAAATGTATGTGGACATGAAATAGTGGTGTCTCGAGTATTATACCGTCTATTATTTGGTTTAGTTTCCACAATATCCCAATTGTTCTTCTCGAACGATGTTCAAATGCATTGCGATTCAGAGCCTATTGTATGGCTCTTATCTCTTCCTCGCTCTGATTCGGTCCGGTGAACTCTCGTGATCGGGTTCTTATGGTAGAGCAGAGATCGAATATGTTGAATGAATACACGTGATAGATCCCATGTTCGGGTTTGCTGTCGGTGTGTGGGTCTTGTACATTAATTGTACTGTTAAGGCCGTTTTACAATTTCATTTAAGTTGACTAAGTAGAAGTAATGATTTTCACGAGCGCGACCAACGTGATAATTCGACACGTACATCAATATTATTTAGTCTTTTATCAATTTTTACTGCTTTATTTAATGTTCTAATTCGCATATTAGAACTTTTCATTAGTGTATTTTGCGATTGACATCCACATATGTCGTCCTGTTGTTGCGTTATTGTTTGCATGACGGTTCGATTTCTTAGCGCAATTATATATTATTTTCTCATTGCTAATCTATTTGTCTGTTCGATATACGATTTTTGATAGTTTAGTAGTAGTTTTGCAGACGCGCTGATCTAACCCGATATTATCTTTGGACATGTGCAGTATTTTCCTTCCCCTTTATCTGTGTCAAAAATTGTACTATATGTCTTATCTTTTAGGACTTACTTTTATATCTAGACAAAATATTATTAATGTTTTACTCTCTTGATCTATTTGTCATATATTTTGTTTTTATTTTGAATGGAAGTATGAGTTCAACTATCTTGTATCACACAATAATTTTTACTTTATATTGATTTACAAATTTATCGTTATTATCTGTATTAAATTTATTTTTAAATAAATATAAAATTCATTATTTTAAATGATAGCCCTGTGTTATTAAGATGCAAACAGCTATCATGAACAATGAATTTTTTAATCAGCGACAGTACAGATACCAACAACTACTTACGATCGATACACATATATTTTAAACAACGTCGAAAACTATTTAGTATAAGATGTGATTTGATAGTATACTTTGTGAATTTGAAAAGTACAGTATGTAATTAGAAACATAATTACTACCATTACTTGCGGTTCTGTATTTCATACAAAAAGTTTTACACAACACAGTACTTTTTGGTGGTACATGTAAAAGTGTACAAATTCATCGTAGGAACTTTGGAATATGGAAAACTAAAAGTCTTTCTTAGTTTATTACCACGCCCTAATAGATTAATTTCATTAGTATGGTATATTCAGTAAATAATGTACATAAATCACTTCCATGAGTTATGATTTTGTTGCGAGTGTTGAATGATTTTATTTCCACGTCTTTCTTGGTTAATAAATATTATACCACATACAGTTCTGAATTAATTTTCAAAGAATTGTGTACGTATAAAATACCATATACCATTTACTTTTTTCTAATATTATTCGCAAATCTTTTCACATTAATATATACGTGGTTTGTTCAAAAGGAAAGGTGAATTTTGAATTTTCGCGCGCTGTGTACATTCGATTATCAAAATTTTTTTTGTTATGTTGGTACATACATATGTGTTAGTCATATGTTGGCATATCAGCCAATTTGGATTAGTAGTTTGTTGTTGACAACTGAAAAGGTTAGTCACGTTTGTGCGTGTTCTTCGATTTTTGACTTTTGAAAAAAATGGATCAAAGAAAAATAGAATAAAGTGCTCCAAGGCACTTGAAATGTTGACTGTGGCATTCGGCGAGTCCACTTTGTCTCAAAAAAGTATTTATAAGTGGTACATGCGCTTTACAGAAGGCCGAGAAAATGCACGCCAAGTTCGATCAAATGTGAAGGTTTTGCTCACTATTTTCTTTGATTACAATGGCGTGGTGCATCATGAGTTCTTGCCAACAGGTCGTACGGTTAATAAGAAATACTACAAGGAAGTTAGGCAACGTTTGCGTGAAGCAATACGGCGCAAACGATCGAAATTGTGGAAAAAAATCGTAGATTCTGCATCACAATAATGCACCGCTTCACATCAATGCTTGTTCGCGATTTTTTGGCCAAAAACAACACCCCAATCATGCCTCAACCACCTTATTCACCAGATTTGGCTCCCTGCGTCTTTTTTCTTTCCCAAAACTGAAGAGACCAATGAAAAGAAAGCGTTTTACCACAATTGATGAGATAACGTCAGAATCGAAGAACGAGCTGATGGTCATACCGAAAAGGGCATTTTAAAAGTGCTTCGAGGATTGGAAGAAGCGCTGGCATAAGTGCATTATATCTGAGGGGGATTACTTCGAAGGGGACAAAATGGATATTGATGAATAAATAAATACTTTTCAAAAAAATTCAAAATTCACCTTTTCTTTTGAACAAACCACGTATACGGGTACATGCGTTAATAACTTGCTATCCTATCACCAAATGCGCCGGCGTTCTTTTTTACACCACCATCAATTACTACGAATGCTTTATTTGGATGCATAACGTTGCCAATATGTGAAGTATGACAATTTCTCCCCACAAATACATTACATATTCACATTTCGTTAAATCGAAATAATTTTTTTCTATTATCTATTTTCATTCTCTTTCCTTTACATGATGTCAACGTGTGTCGATTTCTATTATTTCTACGAGTAAATTCTTTACCACTATATTCACATTCGAACATTTTGATTATACTTAATGTATCCTAAATTAAAACTATACTGTGAAAACGTGAAGTTGAACTCAAATGAAACCTCCTGGAATCTCCTTAAGAACTCCCCCGCCATCAAAAGTTTGCTATTGGCATAGAGTAGGTATCGGACGTGCACAGCCAAATTGCTACTGGTACGGAGCAAGTATCTTCATCGAAACCTCTTACCGAAGGTTAAATAAATAAATGAAGTTGAAACGTTGTTATTATTTACATATACATAATTAATAAATTAATACTACTTTGAATGATTAACATATTCTTCTGTTGTTAGTACTGTTTCGGCATCGAACTCAGTGCCATTATAAATACCTTCTTTTTTAATACTTTCTTCTGTATTATGATTACTTTCTTTTTCATATTTCGTGTCATCTCCCTCCTGCTCCAGATCTTCTTTATTCTCTTTTCCAATATTTCTTTTTACATTATTATTACTTTCTTCTTCATATTCTGTATAATTTGCCACATCGTCATAAATACTTTCTGACGTACAGAATATCTTCATCATCATCACTAACCACCATTCCAATCATTTCTAAAGAGTAAATTCTATCTAGTAATTTGAATTTATTTTCTTTTCTTAATACGACGCCCATTTTCACTTTCATTAACAATATGAACTGTAATTAGAATAAAAGAAAAACCGGTTTAGGTTTATAAATCGATTCTTCTTCTCATTGAAAAGCGACATTTCCTTGACTTTGTCATTGAAATTAGCTTCACATTGGGATGACGTCTACATAAAAAATGATCTTGAAATTGAGATATGCTTGATACTGAAATGACCTCGACACTGAAACGACTTTGACATGGAAACAACCTTGACCTGTATGACTGATATTGAAACTAATTTGACCTTGAAACGACTTTGGCCTTTTTTATAACCTGACATTGAAAAATCTCGAGCTTTTAATGACATTGGCACCGAAACGACCTTGACTTTTAAGCACTTTTAATATCGGCACCTTATCGGGATCGGCCGATTTTGGAACCTACTCATTGATCTTGACCGTTTCAACATGCGTTGTGGTTAAGGTCAATTGGGAGGCTCGAGAATCGACTGAGTGTCTCCACCACACGTTATTAAATTTTTTTATAAATGGTAAGAAACTTTTAATGAAAATTTAATCATTTATTATTTTCAAAAAAAATTTGGTTTAAAAATATATACTTTTATTAAATAATTCGGTTTGTGACACAGTCAATATATATGCTACACAAAACATTATTATATAATAAATGAAACAATATGAACAGTATGGAAGAGAATTGAAGTATTTAATATTTCTGTCAGAAAGTAAATGAAAAAATGAATATTTGCAAAAACGATCAAGAAAAAGCATTGGCGTTGTTGGACATCCACTATTGGTGATGTAACTAAAATATTTGTACTTTGTCTTGTAATAGAAAATATATCTGTAGAACGCGGTCCATATGTCGATAGTCAAAGTTTGATTGATAATACTTCTTTTTAGAAACTCTATATTAGCCATGACTCTTCTTGATGTTAAATTCATAAAATTTTGCTTTTATATGATAGATATTTTAAAAATCTTCTCTGCCCTCTCCTGAGTGAGCTGGGTTAGGTTTAGCAAAACTAGTATACCATTTTAGCGGATGCGTATTACAGCTCTGGGTGAACCAGCGAATAAAATAATGTCAACAAAATTGACTAATGGGAAAATCCTCTACAAACCTTATCGAGAAACTTAAAGGTCTTAGATACGTACATATGTATTACGTATTGTTATGTTATCCTGGCTTGAATAACTTGCTTAGCTAACGTTGGGTAGTGTCAGAAGCTTAACTTCTTAAGCACGGTTATCTTATTTGTAACGAAAAAAATGCTGTGTTATTCGCCTCTTGAAGGTGTTTCTAAATAAAATTCTCATACAATATTTATTACATTAATTAAAATAAAACAAATATTTTTTTCATACAATACCAAACTTAAAAATTCCTGCAATACTTTCGCTTCGCTGTAATTTTAAGTAAGATATATAAAAAATATATCGTTTATTCTCCGCTGTAAATTATAACAAGCACTACATATATGTATGTATAACATAAATAGACATAATCAATACAATTTGCGTAATGGAAGCTCGTCATTTCACGTATGTATTAATTTTTAACAGAAATCTGCGTGTTTGTTGTAATATATGTACTTACATATATGTAGTTCTACTCGTTTGTGGGCAAATTGAATATATGTATGTACAAATGATGCGTTTTGGGCAAGTACATATATATTGCTACGCATATTTTTTTTGTAATATTTCTGCTTGTTTGTAGATACGTATTTGTAACTTCGCATGTATAAATCAATTTTACGTATTTTTGTATTGAAGCACGAACGTCAAGTTAATGGTGACTACAGCAACATAAAGTTGATCGCGACTGCAAATATATTATATACGATATACAATTATTCGACATCGTGTATTCTACGAATGTATAGTAATGTGGCAACTGGGGAGGTTGTTGCTTATTCAGCGCTTTGAGGGCGCATGAGCACTTAACATTGACACTAAAAGTTGACCGTTCCGCATTAATAAAACCTGTTACCAACGCATACGCGAATGCAACGATGTAAACCGTCGTACTTCACAAATTTTACGGATTGTTTGATTGAAAATATATGATGTTTTAGATGCAAATAAACTTAATGTAATTAATTGATACAGAAATAAAAATGTTAAAAAATAAATAAATGAAGTATAAGACATGTAGAAGAAATTTGAAGAATTCCTTCGATTTACTTCAGTGACAGCGCGTTATTTTTAATTTAGTTTTATGTGCATCCCTAAACGTCACTAGTAATCCTAAATTGATTTTCATTATTAAAAAAAAGTATGAAAATCAAAATCAGAAAAGTTCCAGAGAACATGGATTTAGCAAAATTTAATTGAAGATATATATATTAAGGAATGATCATCGACTGACAGGCATCGAATAAAATTATATTAAAGTTTATTAAAGATAGAGACTAATATCCATAGAATCAGGGATATTATGAAACACAAAGCAATATTTACTATTAATGTTTTAAAAGTCGATATTAAAAATACTTAGAACGACGAAATTTTGCATATCTATAATTGTGAATATGATATATTTATGTTCTCAATTATTATTATTATTTATGTTCAAAATTAACAACTGTCAAGAAATTTTATGCCACATATTAAGGGTAATCCCTTGTAAAAATTTACTGCCTGAATAAAATTATTCCCAAAGAATAAAATAACTCTTTCATACATTTAGAAAACTAAGCAAATCTAAATATGATGGTAGTGATTACAGACTTATGCGAATGAAGAAATTATAATAGAAAAGACAGAAAATATTAAATTCCAGATTAAATCAGTAAAAAAAACCGATGCTAAATGAATATAAATAATTGAGTTAATGAGTCATTCGAACTCAATAATTATTTTCAGCTATTTTAGGCGAAATCATAGGTCCACAATTCTTCAAAAATGAAGACGGCCGCCATGCAACTGTGAATGGTACCTGTTATCGCGCCATGATAACGGATTATTTGCTGCCTGAAATTGAAGCCCGTGATCTCGACATTTGGTTCCATTAACTTACTACTTACCACAGAGTTCGTGAGAGCATGGCTTTATTGCGAGAGCAATTTGGTGAACATTTAATTTCATGTAATGGACCTACGCAATGGGTGCCTACATTATGTGATATCACACTTTCAGACTTTTTCTTTTGAGTCTACGCAAAGTCGGAAGCCTATATAGATAAGCCAGCTACGAATGCGAAATTAGAAGCCAACATTACTTGCGTTAGTCGCGAAATACCACTTGAAATGCTCGAACGCGTCATCGATAATTGGCAATTCAGAATTGACTATGTTATGGTAGGCGCAGTGACGACCAACATTTGAATTAAGTAATTTTAAATAAATACCAAGAATAGTTCTTTTCTACGAAGGAAAAAAATACCCGATAAAATTGAAATTTTTATTTTTTAAAATTTTTAAAAAGTACCTTCAAATGATTCACTCGTTACTATTATATATTAATGTGAGTGTGAAGTATTTAAAGTTTTGTAACATCTGTTTATGAGTGTATTGTAATGAATCATCCGCACAATTTCTACTATATTGATGATGAGATAGCATTGAAGTTTTAGAGAAGAAATATAACTTTACTGACGGAAAACCATATTAACTATATTTTAGATGTTTTAATGCAACGGTGGATTAAGAGAATTAATGAAGAACGACATTCGTAAAACACAACAATATCGAAAAATTGTCTTGTTTTCTAAATAATGAAAATAATTCTGATAATTTTTGCTTATTTTTGAAGAAAATATACGAACTAGGCATATAATTTTTCAATGAACAAATGATTTTTTAAAAATAATAATGTTGCCTGACCTTTTCTTTTAGCTAATGTCGAATTTTGTTAATTAAATAAATAAAAAATTTTTCTTGACATGATTTTTTGATTCAACTTATATTACATATATTTTTGTTTCGCAGATTTTTGAAATGTTTTTGAAATATTTGAATATAGCCATTACTGTTTATGTTGTCTTCACAAACATTTTCTACACAAGTTAAATATTAATTAAAATAAAAAATATACTTTATTATATTAATTATACATAAACACAACAAAGGAAATGAACAAAAAACTAAAGATCAAAGCTAATTTTATTATTAGTAAGTGTACTTTCTAAAGAACTTCTGCACTTGATTTATTTAATTAAAGATACATTATTTAAATAACTGTACTAATAAAGTCTAATACCATAATATTCTATATTCTTTTAGGATAAGTTGCGCCTTAAAATCGTGAGATTTTAAATAACTTTTTTTCTCTTTTCTTTTGAAAACTCGTGTCGGTTTCAATATGCTGCTGGTGAATAATAATTAGGAAATCAATTACAATTCATATGAATCTTTTGATATTTTGAAGTTTTGAAGCCTTTCCAATTTTCACTTATTAAGTACCTATTCTTTTGGTTTCTTTTAAATTTTCGAGACATAAATATCCGGAGAATCATAGAACTAGTTAAAGGCGAGAGATAAATCCTCATCATTACTAGAATGGCTGAGAAATTTTGTCTTAGGAAGAGATACCAAGCATAGATTGCAGAGTCGATGATGGCCTAAGATGCCTTTTTCTTTAAATGTGAAAAGCTCTACCTCTAACGCAACCGATTGAATATAATATTCGAATTTATATTTTCTGTCAAGCACCAATGAGAATTTATAAAATACACTCTAAATTATTGTCTTTATTTTTTTATTATAATTAAATAGTATTTTAACGATTACGCAAGTTTCTTAGCATTTCATTTTTGCATGTGCCTTTTTGAATGCCCTCAATTCAATTCATTGTAATTTTGTTGTCTCGATTTTCGGTTGAAAATCGGGATAACTTATTGAATCTTTTTGCAGAGGAGAGGAACACTGGCTTATTTTTGAAGACTGTTAGCACTGTTATTTAATTTACAACTTGAGTATTTTAAATTTTGTTGTATCTTGTGTGAGGGAGATAACAAATTTTGGCTGAATCATAATATTAAAAAAGAGTATTCGAAATTAGCGTGACATTGACTATAAGAGAGGAGAACGTTGAGGATCCTGCATTAGTAAAACCTGAAAAGGTTTACCTTTCACCACACATAATAAGTTAGGTTAAATAAAAAATTTCGTTGAGGCAATCTTTCTAAAAGACGAGTTACCTAACATAAGTGATGCCAAGGTAAAGAAGATATATTTAACGTTATAACTTAGCTTTTTAAAACTTATAAAACTCTTAGATATAATATATTACTAATTAGATTCTTATTTGAATCTTTCCTACTCTTCCTAACTTGGGACTCTTGAGTGATTAACATGAAGAAGACCTTTCACAAGAAAATATCCATCACACTACTAGGAAAGATGAAGCTCAAAACTGATATACCTACAACAAACTATACTAGAAAATTCAAAAGAAGAGAAATTTAGGTATATACAAATTGTTAGTATAATGTTATATTTTCAATAATGATAATATCAAAACTTTTCAGTTTTCAATTTTTTTTAATATTCTGCTCATGATTAGTAAATATAATAAATAATAATTGGGTGAAGATTAATCGATTGAAATCCAAGTGATATTTTTCAATAGGTACTGCTTATTTCTGATAACTTTAGTTTAATTATTCTGATCAAGTGTTTTCCAAGACAGAATATTATATTACGGTAATACTAATAACTGTGCTGGTGAATAATAGCAATAGATTTATGCAGTATATCAAAACAAGGCAAAAAATTTATTTTGCAATGTATTGTACGAAACAAATACATTTAGTTACAAGCAAGAAACCTCTTCCACTGTATGTGCAAGTACATATCTAAATTATTTCGTCATTTGTAAACAATACTAAGTCTTATGTGCATTATCTTTCTCAGCTATTTGCAATCACATCTTTGCTAACTCCCAAGTCAGAACAATTGATATCGCCATATTTTGTCAAGATTTTGCTATGCCCATGGAATTTTTTGTCTCTGCGGTATATTAAAACGGTTTGAACAATACTGTATTTTCATAAATAAATATAATAATATGTTCTTATTTACACAAAGTTGTTTACTTCGACCACTAAACTTGTTAGAGGAATATACTTATAAGAAAACTTAAAAATGATTTTACTGTATATAAAAGTGAATTCGTTTTAATTTGATATATCGAAAATTTATAATAAAACTTAAATAATTCAAGAATATGTCTCATGCTAATCATAAGCTAGAAGCTTAATTTTATTCCACTTTAGGGACAGAAGTGTCCAATGTAATCGAATAAGAGTGAATATCCAACTTTCCAAATATGTACTTGAGTAATCCAGCAGAAATTTTCTACGTAAACGTTATTACACCTAAACATGGAATGTAAGATGAACGAGATCAACTACAATTTTATGTTTACCAATGTTCGTGTCAAATCACCATGAGCGTGTGATTTTATTATCGAAAATAGAAATGCAAGCGGTGAGAATATCACGTACTGGACCTAACCGTTGTTCTACTGCTATGGAAAGGGTTACCAACATTTGATTATTTGTATAGTTGTCTACATGTGTGAGTATATTTGTAAGCATTGTTTACGATGAATTGAAGTCCCGTTTTAATTACATTGTTACTGGATGCTATTATATTGAAGATTTATAAATAACAATAATAAATATATTTAGTGCCATAATTAAATAGCTAAATACTGTACTACACTAAATATTCAGATTTAACTTACCTTATTTTTGAACTTCCCTGTTTTCTATCGCAATTCTTTCTAAATACCATTTTTCGTTATTTCATCCATTTAACTTACATTTTACACAATACGTTTTTTATTTGTGCCTTGTATGCATCTTCTCCATGTATACTTATTTACCACTTCTACGGTCTGCGGTACACATTAGATAATTGATTTCATCATTATATTTGGTATTAATAATAATTGTCATACAACATAAATATGTATATATATTATAGTTTCAATATTTTTCAATAAAAGTATGTTATTTGTAGAGGACAGAGGTGTCATTGTGGCTATAAGGATATATCCAACTCTAACAGATGTTACTACGGATACTATCTATATTTTATTATAAGTTTGAATAGTTTCATTAAGTATTTTTTCTATTGCATCCGTATTAGTGGTGTGTTTTAGTATTTTGCTACACAAGAGATGAGGTATAGATGCTCTTCTGGGATTTTCTCGCCCAACAATGTTGGGACTTTTCTTTTACTGTTAACTATGTCATCTAGTATTAATTAGTTATGGTGCATATTCGAATTTATATAGGGATAAATTTGTTTACTTCTCAAGCCTTTCATGTAACTCATATATATTGGGTAGCTTACAACCTAATAAATATTCCTTTGAGTGTAAATCAAATTTCGGACTATTACCAAGTTGACAAATTGCAGAAACACATTTTTTAATCATAACAGAATGAAGCATCGGTATATCATCGTCGAAATACACACTTTACTTTGTTGCCTTCACTAATAAAATTTATTTACATATTTATCGTTATAATTTTATATGAATTGCTAAGTCGCTCGTTTTCCTATATATTTTCTAATTTACTTTTCTTCCTTGAGTCAAAATACCATTATAATTCGATGTTTGTATTATCTCTTTTTCTACTTGCTTTTTCTACATTGTTGAATCTCCTTTTAATTCTAAATATCAGTTTCTGGCACTTACAAATCTTTAGGATTGTCTAAAGAAATTTATTGTACTATTCTAGTTTAACTTCGACGTTGATATGATATCGAAACTTCATTCGATAATAGCATTCGGCCAGTCTTTTAGATCTAGATAACGATTCTGATATATACATTGAAGTGTTGTTGCACTTTGTCTGAAACTTAGTGCCTGTTAATAGTTCCGATTTTTTAACACCGCACTTAAAGAACATTTTCATGTTAAAGATGAATGATTCATTCACCTTTTAGTTAAACTTGGATTAGCAAATGAGTATTGATTTGAAGTTAGAATGATATTGAATATTCATTCGTTGATCTGCGATTGATTTCCAAAAATATCTACAAATAATTGCATTCTTTTAATAAAAAGAAGTGCAACGGATTTACTTCCTTTCCCGAAACTAGTTATCCACTTAAACACTTAAAAGATGCTCTCATCGCTTTCAAGACCAAGGTGATTTTAGAAATATCTCTTGGTTCATCGAAATGATATGATTTTCATATGCCAGACGTTTAAAAACTGAAATTTACCCATATGATTTCTGTTGAATACCAAAAGAAGAGCCAATGTACATTCATACAAAGCTTTATAGCTATTTAAAACATTACTTTGCATGTTTAGCTTTACAAATGCTTGTTTTGTCAAATTTAGTTGTGACATAATTATTAAATATTAGCACGTTTTCAGTCACAGATACTAATTTTGATTCTTTCCACTTCTTTTCGTTCAACATTTCGTTTGCTAAACTTGATGCATAATTACACCAGTGGATTCTTACCGTTTTCATTAATTCCTTTATATTTTCATGCTACTTAAAATTTTACCAGCGGCAGTTATGTGATTGAATATTTGACAGCTGCAACATAAGAATAGGTATTATCTTGCTGGAATATGGTATAGGGTAAAACAAATGGAATAGGAGATAGATGCGTCTCATGTATCACGATATTCGTTCATTTGGGTTGACTTTACACGGTCCAAAGCTGCCTCCCACTAATCGGCATCGTGCATATGTATCATAGTGGTGTAATGTATGGGCAGACTGAAATTAAGAATGGAAAAATATCATTATTCCAGACGAATCTCGTTTTCGTTTGTAGGTTCATGATTATAGCAAGCGAGTCTGATATCGAAAAGGAGAAGAGCAGTTTTGAAATTTTTGTAGAAAGTTCGACCGTACTTACTATACGGTTGATGGTTGGCAGTGGAATTTGCATAGAGATTAGGACTCTTTTAGTATACCTTCGAGAACAATTAGATGCAGAAAGGTAGATTTAGAAAGTTCTGAGACCATTTGCTTTATCATATAACCAAGAACTAAATGCCACATTCCAGCAAAAAATGCCCGTGCTCACGTTGCAGTTGTTACATTACGATTTTTCTCAATTGGTCTGCGCGGTCACTAGACATATTGCTGATAGAACATATCTGGGATATAATAAGTTGAAGAATTTGTATGCTTTCTAATCCTCTAATTAATTTACGACAGCTATATAAGTTAAGTCCATAAAAAATGTTATTATAGGTATGCCCGGACGAATAACATAATATTGGGTTGGCAACTAAGTACTTTCGGCTTTGTAGTATAAAATAAAACACTTTTTTTTAAACAAAGAATAGTTTCTAATCAATTATATATTTTCCATTTTGCTCAATGGCCTTTTGCCATCTTTCTTTCAGCTGCATGATTTCGCGCTCATAAAATTTCTGGTCCTTATCAGCAAAAGAACTGAAGCAGGTGCGAGTGAAGGTCATCGTCATTTATGAAAGTTTTACCATTCAAAGAATTCTGCAAACTTAGAAATAAATGGTAATCAGATGGTGCTAGATCAGGGTTGTATGGGGAATGTGGCATCACTTCCCAGCCAAGCTCCAATAGTTTCCCACGAGTTGCCAAAGATGTGTGAGGCCTTGCATTATCTTGGTGGAATGTAGCCTCTCCGCAGCCTCTCGAACAGTTATATAACGATCCTCTTCAATTATGACTTTGATTTGGTCATCATCAACTTCAGTAGGCCAACCAGAATGTTACTCATCTTTGAGGGAAAAATCTCCAGAACGGAATTTTTTATACCAATCTGACACGTGCCCTCTGTTAGGCAATTAGCACCATAAACTTCACATATCTTTTTGTGAGCCGCAGCAGCTTTCTTTCCTTTACGGAAATAAAATAGTAAAATATGTCAAAAACGTTCGTTTCTGCACTCCATTTAAAATTAACTCACAACTAATAGCTTTAATAAAAATCACGCACTACTTGCTTCTGAAGTTACGTCAATGTGACTAGTATCACGCGACAAACGGTAAAGTACAGCACTAACATACGTTATACAAAAAATAAAGCAACGCTCTCTATCAGTAAAAACCGAAAGTACTTAGTTGCCAACCCAATATATTTGTTTATGTAGAACGGTAATTTTCTCTATGGAGGGTACAAATTTTTCAATAAAGATTTAACCATTTATTGTTACCAACACAGTAAATATTTGAAGATAAAATATATATTTTACTGGGTGATTCCATGTTTTTATCACATAGAAACAGAAAATTTTTGATGTATTACCCTTAAGTAACATTATTGTATAATATAATATTATCGAAATGTGTAAATAACAATGATTCAGAAGTTCGCATAATCAATGGGTTTGATCATTTTGAATTTTAATAGGAACAATTATTAACACATACAGCTAACGAATATAAAATAATTCTTAGTTTGATGTCTTTTTCGCTAATTGAGCTAACAATTTTCCCTCAATAATTTTTAAATGTAAACGTTATTTTAATCACTAAAATTAATAAGAATTACAAAAGGTAATGTGGAAAGGGGTTATATATCAACCTTAGTGATTAAGTTAATCAACCACAGGCTCCATCAAATTCAACTCCGTAAACGTTATTCTATTTTAAAACAGATTATTGAATATGATGACGTGTGTGAGTGTGTCTAACTTATTGACGTGTTTCGTCTTGAATTTTCTCCTATTGACAATCAGAATATTTTTAAGCAAGTCTAGACTCTGAAAAATGAATCCATTAAAAAAGAAGAAGAATATTGTATATACTGTCGATATGAATTCAAATAAATGGCTTATGGCATTTAAATTTGAATACATTATAAAGATATATAACATAATGTTATTTTTGTTAAACGGAGAATAAAATAAATTCTGTTGACACATATTAATTCGCGGTAGCAATGATAATAATAATTTATTGTTCAACAAATTCACAAATTCAAATAAAGCACAAAGTATGTTATGCAAATCACAATAACCAGATATTATAAGCACAAACATTAAAATATTAAGACTATAAACAATTCTATTTAAAATATTTTTTTTCGAATTAATTACATTACTTAATGAATCAATGAAGTGGTATTCAAATTTTGCGCAATAATCAATAGCGGAGACTGAAATGTTGTAGTTATCGTAGGAACATAAAAAGTCAACGTTTGACGTAACGCTCTCGATATAGGGAAACATAGTTGTTGCTGTTAAAGAACCTTAACTCAAAGGAATCCATTCTTATTGAACATTTGCATGAGTATATTATAATCAATGATATAGGAATCTCAATTGGCTGACGTATACTCCGTGTACGTGCTTTGCATAAAATAATGTCAGTTATAAAAATGTTCAGCGAAGCGTTTTAATGGCTGATGTAAATTACTTTTTTGTAAAAATATACAACAATCAAATATAAAGTTACCTTAAGTAGAAAACTATTCACAGGTATTATGTTTAATAGACACGATGTATCTACTTCTGAAATGGCGATGTATAAATTACTTAAAATTGAAACCACTAAGTTATAACATCGCGCAGTATAGCATTACACTGATGTAAATCATTAAATTCAATAAAGTGGTGCACCATAGTACTATGAGTGTTATTTATATTAGTATTGTTGCAGTCAGTGACATTGAAATACGCAATTACAAGAATATTAGAATTTCCAAAATTAATTTGCTTGAAGTCATCCAAGAAACTCTCAAGATGCTCTAATAAGGCATGTACACCTGTCGTTAACTAAATCAATAGATACATAAATATTTTTCATGTAGGATAAATATAAAGGATAATTACTGATCAAATCTCTAACTGCTGCAGAACACCTCCAGTCTTCCGCAAAGTTTGTTCAAGTCTTCTATTATTACACTGGTAAGCCATGCATGACTGGGAAAAGTATTTAGAGCGAGAAATTTCAACTCACGGTTGTCTCGGTTAAACAAACAATTTCATAATTGTCATAACATAAAAACTTGTAAAATTATAGATTTTCGAGGCCATTCTCCGTATATCAGCAACATATTTAATTTTGGTCTTTACTTTTACGATGCTCTAATTCCCTATGTGAGAATTGATAGTGATCCATTTGTTTTGTCATAGATAGGATATACCTATATTACTGTATAATTCACTATTATGCAATTTTCATGAATTTTTTACCAACCTCAAAACTGCATTCCCATCAGTCAGCATAACCTTTAAAGACCTTATCACATTTATTAAGATCAAGGAAGGGATGGTTGCTTGCACACCAATTACTGCAATTTTTACTGTATCTCCAAACTGTTCCTAGCATCAACGATCTGATGAAAATATTCATCATCCGTGAACAGTAAACGTTTACCAGAGATAAAGTGCAGTTTATTAATAAAAATTTCTTAGTATTTTTCTTTTTGTCAGTGCCATTGAACACAGCAATAACATCGTTTATGTTCTCTCCGAATATATATGAGGATTATAAAAGAGACTTTCTTATTTGGAATTTATCGATAACTTCTAATTCTCTTGTTTCGGTCCCTTAACAGTAAAGAATTAAGACAGTTCTAGACGATTTCTAACTTTTTTTAGTGTTTTTTGCAAATTAAATGACGTTATTATTTCCAAGAATTATCGCATCTATTGGAAATTTATATAGTATCATTAATTTGATAGCTTGCACATTCCCTCTACGTGTAAAATATTATGTACGCGTTCAATAGACATGTTTGGGCTATCTACTTGATGTCAATTCATCAATCGCTAATGACAATAATATTAATTTTATTAATCCTTTTCGGAGATGCTACAGTTTTTAATGATCACATTAACTTCGACGCATATCACCAGGTTCGAATTGTTCGAAACAGGGATAAATTACGGCTTTCGAAGAGAATTAGCACCTAAAATTTGTTGCATATCATTAAAAATTCCAATGTCCTTTAAAGAAAAATATTGGATTGTCCCACGATCACAATTATCCTGTCATTATAAAAAAGGTAGTAGAATTAATATATAATGTTCATTTTTTTCAAAAAGTGATACTAGTAGTGGAGTCTCGCTATCAGTCAACTCATCCACGTATATACTGGTAAGTTTAAATACAAATACCTTTATTTTGTTTGAATCAAGTTTAAGATATAGTCGATTTCTAATTTGAAAATATCGTCATATTATATTTTCTAATTTTTTATTCATACACAATTTTAATTTTTTGAGTGATATTACATTTGTTTGCATGCTTTATTTATTGTGTGTCGATTGCTCCATGTGGAAAAGTATTCTGTTGTGTCTCTACTTGAATCTCCGAGATTTAGGAGCTGATAGATTCAGGTCGGCTTCTAATGATCATTTACTATAGTTCGTTATTTAAGTGCTACACGGTATTAATTAACAGCCTTTTTAGATCACTTATATCGCTTAATCTAACATACGATGAACTTCACATACACACAGTTTTAATGTAGTTATGTCTTACCTCTTTATTTGGACTTGTTTTTTTATCTAATTTCTCACTAATTTTGGTATATTTTATCTCTTAACAAATATTATATCCTATGTATTTCTTTAATTTATTTTTGTTGATATGTTTTATAATATAAAAGCACATTCATATTTGACGACAATTACATTTTTTCAAATCAATAGCAATTTTATCGAGATGGGAGTGAATAAGTTTAAAACCAAAATAAAATAAAACTAAAAGAGTAATAATAAAGAAAACTTTTTATTTCCAAGATTTCCCTACTGCTATTTGCATAATTAGATTTTTTCGGAAGGAAACTGCATTTATTCATATTAATGCAATTTTCCTGTCTCGCGACAGGAATAGCAAACAAAGCGAATATATTACAGTTCGGTGTAAACGTATAGATATCCGTAATGGCATATTCAGGTTATAAACTTTTTCCTCTCGTCATAATAAGAAAGCGTCGAAAAATAGATGAGATCCTCGTCTCATCTGTACTATAATGCGCTATATATACGTGATGATGTGACTGTAAAATTTTAAATTTATAGCAGTTCCGAGGAAAAGGAACAGAAGATGATGTCGATTTTAATACAAGTGGAATAACAAATTCTTGTTTGGAATTTATGTGTCATAATGTTAAAATATTAACTGAAGGCGATTGACTATAAGGCTACATTAATATAACATTTTTAAAACAAATTTGCAAAAGACAATGTGTATTTTTTATTTTTAATGTGCGGAAAATAACATTCTCAGCATATAATACTATACGAGGAATAGCAAATAAATAATGCGACTGCGTTCCTTCTATCGCGCAGTCATATTGCAGCAACGATAGTTTCGTCTCTCTATCTGCCTTAGTTTACTTTTGAGCTTTAATTGTAGGGAACGCTATTACTAAGTCGTGCCGTGATACTGGCTGACATAAAAAACGAGCAGCGAATTAATCTGTTGTGTGTCTGTGTTGTTTGAATTTTAAAATGACACACGGTTTTCGGAAAGAGCTCGAAGATAATGAACATCATGGTCAACCTGTGACTGCAAGAATTGAAGGGAACTTTCAGAAAATTAGTGAAATTGTGCGGAAAGACCAACATCTGAGCATTCGGATGATTGCTAATATTGTAAATATTAACATAGGAATAGTAAGACATTTTGCATGATGAATTAAACATGACAAAAGATGTGTAAAAATTTTGTCAAAAAACCTCAGGTAAGAACAAAAAGGCAATCGGATGAACATTTGCTCTGACATCATGGAATGGCTCACAGAAAAACCAGATTTGCTCACAAAAATTATCACATGTGATGAAATATGGATTTTACAGTATGACCTGGAAACAAAGCGTTAATAGATGCACTTGAAAATCACTGGATCGCCAAGAGAGAAAAAAACACGAATGAGCTAGTTGAAATCGAAGGCAATATTGATCGTTTTTTTCGATATCAAGGGCGTTATCATGATTGACTGGGTGCCTGAGGTTCAAACAGTTAATCAGTAATACTACAAAGAAGTCCTAATCAAGATGAGGGAAAGAGTTAGGAAAAGAAGACCGGATTCTGCACCTGGACAATGAATTAGTTCACAATACCGTATCTGCGAGGCAGTTTTTAGTGGACAAACGTATTTCTGTGCTTAATAATCCTCCATATTCGCCAAATCTCACACCATGTGACTTCTACCTGATCCCAAAAGTGAAAATTTTCAATGTAGTTGTAAGTTACATATTAACTGTTAAATATTAGAAGTTTAATTTAAAGAAAAACGAAAATTTAAATTTTTATGTAGAACTTTTCTTGTTTCAAATCTCTTTATAAAACGGCAGCTGCGCATTGGAAACTGTCCTCTCATCATTTATAATATTGATATATAAAAATAATCGAATGAGTGATTATTATTTAAAGAATTCTTATCACACCAAAATTAAATGCATAATATAGTAATTTTGTAAATAGATATATTTCATATAGATTTAATATATTTTCATACAATTAAACACTTATTCCTTATTTAAATATTCTTGAATATTGAAATACATCTCCGTAGTATTTTTATTAATAAATTATAAGGTTTGCCTTTACTGTATAAAGGTAATTTGTTAGACGATTTTGTATCATTACGTAAGAAGATGATCAGAGCAAATTTGCAAAATAAGCAAATTTTGTAAAATTTTATTAATAATGTATATTAGCATATAACAATTTTATTTTCTCTTAAAATTGAGATTTACATGATTCATTCATATTGAATCCACACATTGTTTTAACAACTCACCTCTGAATCAAGGGATAATTGCTGCCTCTCATAACATCATCCTAAAGCACAACGTTAGAGAGATACTGTAGTATTGAATAAATATTTTGTATCCAGTATACTTCATAAACGTGAAATAATAGTGAGTCTCGCTCTGCCCACGCGGTCACAAGTGAGATCAATATGTTTACACCAGTTCAGACCAATACCTAACGCCACCGAAAATCTTTAAAATCCTTTTACTAACGAAATAGTATGTATCATTCGACAAAAATTGTAATCAGTAATTGTTAAAAATAAAAATTATCTGAAATTACATAATTCTATATATACATATTGGAGCGATGAGCTCTGAGCATTTGCTTACAATAGTGCTTAATGAGGAAAGTACATACAAATGTTGAGAATAAAATCTGCGTTACGAAATATCTCTTTTACGGCATTATACTTAAAATCTAGACTCCTTTTGTGAATTCTTTTATAAACTTTTGTGAATTGAGCGCGAGTTCTTTTGAATAAACTAGGTCTAGCATATAATTATATGCACAACATTCAAATAAATCAACTTCAGTTTATAAATCTAACATAAATAAATACAATATATTGTTGAATAAAAATTGATAATATTTAATACATTTAAACATTTAGATTAAAAATAAGAAATTAATAACTATATGTGAAAGAAAATGATGTGACCTTCAAAACACTAAAACAGTTGAATATTCTTTAACAAATAATAAGCAGTAAGATTAGATTTTTATCATTTTTACAAACTTAAAATAAGTTTGTAGTCAATAACTCTAATTTTTAAACTCAACAATTTGATCTAAATAAAAATCTTTATTGTTTAAGTTAATTAAATAAAAACTTGAGTTATAATGATAAATTTTCAAAGAATTTGTCTTTAATGTAATTTAAAACAAATATGTAATAAATTTAGATTACGTAAACTAAATATGAACACGATCGTTTATCATACTAATAATTTAAAACAGGTTATTTCTGATATAACAAATATAATGTAAAATAGACGTGACTTTGATTCCTCGCTTGTGTTTTATATATAGTTATAGCAATTAGAATTGAATACATCAGTTATTTAATGCACATATGGCTGTCACCCGCCTATTAGTACATAATGTTTAAATAAAAATACTTAATTTAATGCTATATAAAATATAAACCTAGATCAAAATAAACTTTATGGCTATCACAGTCTACTTAGTTTCCTACCTCGATTCACATAAATATATTTAATCAAAATTATTAAATTAACTTCGAGAAAATTCGAACAAATATAAAATATTTAAAAATTCAAATTGAAATTAAATTAATTAAACCATTTTTAAATGTCATCATTACCTTAGTGAGATATAAAGAGCCTCGAACACTTTTTCTCTCTCTGTTAGGGATAATTGAATTAATTAAACAAATTTCCAACAGTGAAATTTTTAAAATTCTAAATAGGATCTATGTACAATATCGAAATCTGATATTTTATATACAAACGATTATTTACATGTTACATGAATGTAGTAATGGATTTTATCACTATTTGCTGATGTAGGATAGTAATTTCTCGTTCAACGTAGTACTTATTTTAAATTACCTTCTATTGTTATTTGGCAATCTTGTATGTATCTTCCCTAATATTACGTTTTTAGGTGTACAACTTTTCGTAAACTGGGATACTTTGGGCTTTGTTTATTATTTCTGTCCTTGCTTTCTCTGGAATATATACTGTTCTATCATCAATCCATGTGTATACGAAATTTAATGTACAATGAATCAAGAACGCTTAGATAACGCTGATATTATGAGTTTAGACGTGACATCGTTATTCGCACAAGTATCAGTAGAAGAAATAATACACAATTAAGCAAAAGAATAAACCACATCATTGACTTAGCGGAATATTGTTTAACTAACAAACATTTTATGTATAAGGCCAACGATACTAACAAGTTGAACCAGAGTTGTTCACTGCTATCTCTCGTATTAGCGAATTTACGGGCAATTACGTAGTACAAGACCTACAAACAGTAGCTCGTAAATTCGAGTTATAAATTATTCGACTAGATGGCCTGATTGGGTCAGAAAATTTCATAAAACACTTTAACTCTAACATCCGATGAGTTCACAATAGTAAAGGAACGAAACGATCAATTTCCCTTCTTATATTGTATCTTCTGATATACACTCCGCGCAACATGAATAGGACCACCCGACTTGTTGCAAGCTTTCGGTGGTTTGAAAAACAATTCATTTACTAAAAATACAATGCAAGTTTGTAATGGTATGATATGGCAAATAATACGCATTATTGCGCAATAGTGCCTAACGTTATGCATTGGGTGACGTAAGTACCACATACATATAAAATGCACCGCGCCGGTTGGATACGACCAGTATTTAATAGTAAGCTACCGGATGAGTGTCGAGTTACAACGTGTATCCGGATAAACAAATATCTGTAATTAAGGGTATTGTGCAACGATGGGACGACAAAAGTGCTTAAGTATGGAAGAAATTGGAAAAATTAAAGCGTTCCATCAAGAAGGGTATTCCTCAAGGGCTACTGCAAAGAAAATAAGTCGATCACACCAGGTTGTGAACAATTTTATTAGGGATCCCGAGAATTATGGAAAACGTTTTAAAGGGCGAACAACATCCGTTACAACTAAGAGAGAACGTCGAGCCATATTACGCGAAGCATCGAATTCGGCATTAACGACAAGACAAATCGCGAATAACGTTGGAACGAATGCATCGGTAAGAACTGTACAGAAGTTACTGAAGACCTGTCCGCATTTAAAACGTTTGAAAATTAAACGACGGCCTCCTTTAAGGGAATTTCAGCGCACTGCACGTCTTCAGTTTGCTCAAGCAAAAATGGGGTGGACAAAAGAATGGCAAACTGTTATTTTCAGTGACGAGAAGAAGTTTAATTTAGATGGCCCGGATGGGTTTTCTTATTATTTCCACGATTTACGTAAAGATGAAGTGATTCAGTCACGAAGGCGAGCCGATGTTGGTTCAGTCATGGTATGGGGAGCTGTTTCCTATAACGGACCTGTTGATTTAGTAATAGTGAAGGGCAGACAGAATTCGAAAAAGTACGTCCAGCTGCTGCAACAGGTGAAAGACAAATTTTCCAACGTTATGGCAGGTGGGCCATTTATTTTCCAACAGGATAATGCCAGTATTCACACCGCGCGCATTGTTCGACGCTGGTTTCAAGAACAAGGCATGGAGGTTCTCGATTGGCCATCGCTCTCCCCCGACCTGAACATCATAGAAAATGTTTGGGGATGGTTGTCGCGTAAATTGTACTCCAATGCTACCCAATTCAGTTGCGCTGACAAACTAGAGCAGGCGCTGAAACGAAGTTGGGCGGAACTTCCCGTTGACTACTTGAGAACCCTTTATAATTCCATTCCATCCCGACTATTTGAGGTTATAAGAAATAATGGCAAAAGTACTCATTATTGAACAATAAAGTATTTTGTTATTGCAAACGAATCTTTTATTTTGTAGATTGGTCGTATTCAAGTGGCGTTTAATTACTCTACTTATTGTCATTAGTAACGTACATTTGCACTGACTTTTACAAAAATTATATTTGGTACCTACATACATCTTTTTATCAACCCTCTTATTTTCGAAAATAACAATTCCAGCGCGCTACCATGTTTATACCAACTACAAATGTCATATATGCAGTTGGTCATATTCATGTTGCGCGGAGTGTATACTTAGCACATACAGTATACCGAAAACCATGCAACATCTCGTTCTGTGCTTAGCAGGAAAATAAATAAACGCCCGTATTTTCTCTTAAAATGATCCTTTTGCTTGACCTTCAGAGTGCTAAAACTATCTCAAGAAATAAACTTGGAGAGTGGGGGATCCCTCTTCTTATATTGTCCATTTACTTTTGAAACACACGGTACTAAACAAGATAAATATATTAGATAGGTAGCTTTAAAAAAAAGGAAACGCCTACGTTACAATTCGAATCTCCAATTACTAATCCCTACCTATACGTATTGTTAGTTCACACTAGTGGTATAAAAGAAATATTCTGTAATATATGTGATCACTTCCCAACTACAAAAGAAAACAAAGAAAACAATTACAATAAATCACATAAGTAAATAATGTTTAGTTTTAAATTGAATTATTAATTACATTAAAGAACTGACTATGGCAAAAGTAAACTTGACTGCAGTCTATGGAAAGCAAAAAGACTATACGAAGAAAGAAAACTATTGAATTAGCTAACGGTTTACTATTTCATTGTTAGCTGGCAAAAATAAACAACTATATCTAGCTGTTCAGCGAGCCAGCTCAGCTAAGTTAGAGTTAACAAAAAATATGAATATGATCTATTTCCTAAAGATATTTAATTTATTAAATTGAAGCTTAACAAATTTATGAACAAAATAAGTAAGCAGAAGCTAAAGTTTTTAGATTGGTCATTTAATTCTGTTTGCTAAAGCAATAAACTTGCAAAATTATTAAATCTTATGAGTTACATTAGTAACATTTGCAATGTTTGTGGTATTTAGAGCATATTTTTGAAAATTATTTTGCAAATTGAATAAACTCATATAGAAATTAATGATAAAAACGGATTATACAGTATATAAATTTGCTTAGATAGAAAAAAAATTATATACAGAAGGTAAGTAAATACCAAAAAATTTCAGTCGTATGTATACAGGCAGACCAAGAATGAACTGAAGTTACAAAGTAAGTAAATATTTGAAGGAAAATGGACAGAATAGGAGAAGAAGAAATAATTGCTTTGTATTTGTTTTTTAGAAACACATTTTGTATTTTATTATAAAAGTTAGCTTGTTAATATAGAACAGGTCAATTAAGTTGCAAACATTGAAATTATATAAATAATTGGAAGGAAATATGTATATATCATAAACAACTCTGTTGATATGATTCGATCACGCAGTTATCTCTAATATTAATTGAATAATAATGAATTGAAATGGCATATTTGTTAAATATATAAACATGTTTTACATAAATTATAGTTATATTATAAAGAATATTACCGATTGGATAGCTGGATGATTGGTTTATCATGTTAATTCTTAGGTTTTAAATTTAATTTCTTTCTCGTTTAAGGTTACCAGCAACTAAATATCTTAAACTATGGTATTGAATCGCTTTAGTAGAAACTTTAAGAGTATATTGGCCTTGGAAAGTGACTTTGCTAATCAGATTTTCCAAATTATTTTCACCTATAATTTTCTGTTATTTACGTCTATTTCCTTTTAACCGTCGCGCTCTGGGGCATTTTTTTCACCGTTACCTCCTAATATCATTTGTAGCAACAAATACATTACTGCTAATTCAATATTAAGTACCTCCATCATTTAATTCATATATTACCTATTAATGAAATCAACTGTTTTCTTAAACGATTGCTCTTTGTTGTTGGAACCAGAAACGTACAAAAATTGTTTCGATTGGTATTTATCTTTTATTGTTTGGTAGTTGTAATGTGTATCTGGAAAACATTACTGAATTGTAATGAGCGTGACATCGTCTAATCCTGACGAATATTAAAAGTCAATTGACTTTAAATATGTATGACCTTAGCATTATTTTACTTATAAAGAAAGAAATATTAAAAACGTAAACAAATTAAATTATTTGCTAAACAGAAAATTCGAAATCTAGATAGGTACATTATTTTCTGTAGTTAACTGGTTTAAATTTATAGATTGTGTGGCTATGAAGTCTTTGTATAACAGCGCCATTAGCTGTGCAAAGATATAGTGTTAATCACTAAGGTTGATATATAACACCTGGTAGCACCTGGTAAACCACGGCCGTGGTTTATCAGTTGCGACACTTTGCGGTTATCTGTTGATGATGACAACTTGATTGTCGAAATGCGTATACAGAATTACAAAAGTTAATCTGGAAAGCGGTTATATATCAACCTTAGTGATTAAGTTAATCAACCACAGGCTAAATCCTTAAAGATAGAATGCTTATTCCTAAGTAATCGTGTAGTAATTAAACAAATAGAACATCTAAATTATCAACAATGTAAATTATTCGATATTTGTAGAAGAATTAGTTACATATACATTTTTAAAATACTAATACATATACCATTATAATGCGTTCAGGTGAATTTGAGGACCGAACTATATTAACTAATTTATCAATTCATTTACCCTGCCTACCTGTGCTTTTTCAGACAATTAAATTTTATATAAATTTTAATTGTTATTGTAAATCTCGTCAATGCTAAGACGACAACTTTATGAAAAAAATTTAAAATTTTGGTATGTGGTAACAGATGAACTTTCACAGAGGACAAAGCTAAATCGATTAAATACTTTTTCTTGGCATTTGATAGGAAACAATCTATTTTAGGTCCATTAGTTATCAATCATGGAAAACGAATATTTACAACTATAGGACATACCTCAATCATTAATTAAGCGCGTGTCTACAAAATATGCTTAAAGTTTGCATTATATAAAAAAGTCCTCTTTCTGGAACTATTGTGTAAATATGGAGGTCTTCCGAGAGAAAAAATCACTTTTAATGAAAAAGTAGTTAAAACATTCATCGGTTCTAAAAATAAATTTTCGTTTTTGTAATTGTTAGGTCGAATATATCAAAATAGATTATTTTGATTAGTACAAATTTTTTACTACAAACTAAATAGTTTTAAATTTTGCTCGTCCAGTTGGGCATTTTATATTCACCAATCTAATGCTAAAAACCTAATAATTATACCTGAATTTTTAGTAAACTCAAAACTTAGAAACATCATTCACTTTTAAAATGACTTCAGTAGTATTATTAATAGGCGAACAACTCTCAAAGTAAGTCGAAACTTACATAAAACTTAACAATTTTTCAGCTGGTATTTTCTTTACGTTCAATGATAGAAATTATAAATGAAAGGTCTCTGTGCAGTACTTGGTTTTTAATGATAAACCTTTAAAAATAAATCTAGAAAATAAAGCTATTTGCGTAGTTCATGTCCATCTAAGGATAAATAAAATTAGTGTTCAGCGAATATCGTCAAACAAGAGAAACTTCGAAAGAACAACGTTAGTTCATTTTTGCAAGTTTGCGAAGTCAATAAAAATGAATTGAAGGATACTGTAACAAGTTTCTATAATTTGCTTTCAAAAAAAAAAAGGTTATAAAGTGCTAATTTAGTAAATAAATAATAAAAGAAGAATAAAATTTTCATTAATCATAATAATACATGCAGCTTGAGGAGCAGTAGTAAATATCTTTATTACGTAAGTATGTGTATATAGATATATAGACAATTCTTCGTTTAGTAAATTTATTTTAATTTATCTTAATTAAGAATACACTCTGAGTAACGCTGTTTACTAGATACTTCATAAATTATCAGTGAGATTCAAATTTATTGATTAAATTATTTAGAATATCTTAATAATCTTTTTTCCTTACTACTACGTTAACTATTTTCAAAGAATACAAAAAAATCCTTACTTGTGGAACAAATGAGATTTATTTATGGCCAATTTTGCGGAACGTATTTGATGATCAGATTTTATCGTAAAATTGTTTTTAAAATAAGTACTCAAGAATAGCTTTAATAAACTATTATATTATTGTGTAATATTCGACGTTTAATTCTAAACACACACACACACACACACACACACACACACACAAATATATATATATATATATATATATATATATATATATATATATATATATATGTAAGTATGTACGTATGTATCAGTTTAATAACAATTATTTTTTTTACTTGTTTGTTTATGATTCGAAACGGAAATGAATATATAAATGAGTTATATGGTGTACATATAATTATTAACATGAAAATAATGTTATAAAAAGGAGCTTATTACGGGAATATAAAACAATTTAGTAATCCAACTACAAAATTAATTGTGCGGTTTAATTATGAAGACAAAGCATTCCAATTATTTTAATTAAAACAGAATCGTAAGTCCTATTGTTCAAGTTAATACATTTCAGTAAGCATTGATAGAAATAAAGAAAGAGATACACCAATTTCAGCAAAATATTACAATTTTTCTATTTCTAAAATGAAAGTTGCATTTACATAAAATGCCGTGTACGATACTCAAATTTAACTTAATATTAAGAACGCAGTCCAACAAAATGAAATTTTCGTTTTTCCTATCTTTCTTTCGTAACAGATCTAGTTTTTGAGATAAATAATGGAATAATGATATCTTTAGAGGCTAAAATTAAAATTTCTTATCCAAAATTAGAACAAAATTAGCCAGTTTTACTTATAATACTTAGTATTATCCAAAACCGTATAACTCGGCTATCTATACATACGTAATCTCCGCCACGAACTAATTAACACCTGCCTATATTATCTCTTGTAACATATACCACTGCCCTAGTCGGTACTATTTAGATTTAGTAATATCATTTAATTCAAACTATGACATTCATAAGTAAGCCCAGCTTTGTATTGTCTAGCTGTCTTTCTTTGTTATATGGCGAAAACAATTGGTAAGTTAGTAGAAAACCTATTTCTCACTTTGTGAATATCATAAATATACATGTTCCTTTAAAATGCAATTCAAATTCTGCTTTTCCTTCGTCGTTTACCAGTGAAACTAATGCAATTTAAAAAACAAAGACTACTTTTGCATATAAATGGTTAAAACTTAAAATAACCGGATGCCTTAGAAGCATTTGGAAGCCTCAGATTGCAATTAATTACATTAATTATCTTACCATTGTTGAGTGTGACATTAAAAGCTGCCCTGCTAACTTATGAAATTTTCTCAATATTAAACATCGCTCAAATCGAGTCTTGGGAACATTACTTGTTAGTAGCTCCAACGAATTCCTAATCCTATCAATATTGTTAACGGTTTTGTTGATTCCTTCTATAGCGTGTATACAGACACTGATAATTTGACTTATCCTGAAGCTTGGTTAAACGTTTCACCATTTTTTATTCAAGCTGTCAACGAGGACGGTATCATGTCAAGTATATTACCTAAGAAGTAATCTGTGGGTAATGATTTACTTCCGAGTATTCTGAGGACTGCAGATTTGTTCTGGCTTTTTCTTTACAGCTACTAATTAACTTATCGAATAGGACTAGTATTTTACTATATCGTTGAAAGCGCATCAAAATAAGTCTCGTTTTCAAGAAATGTAATTCATTACTATTAACTAATTACTGACTTACTATATGTCGATTTTATTTATGTCACTATTTATAAAAAATGTAAGTTATTTTTATCATCAAACCAGCATTAATCTATATGTGGCTGTTCAACAACTGCAAATTTACTTTTGTGTTGGTGAGCCTTTAGATAGGAGGAGGTCAGTTGATATTATATCTACCGACCTTTTACATACATATGTACATTGGAAACTATAAAACATAATATTCTGCTGCCGCATTACTTATGTATATGACCCCAGATGTTACATTTTCTACAAGGATTTTTCCTCGAATGAATTTATTTCCAGCTTAGGTATTCTGTTAGGCTCAAATCTCATTTATTATTTAATTTATTTACTAATGACTTACTATGTCTTTTAACTGTCCAGTTTTGCTTTTGCTTATGATAATAAAATCTATAACAGTATCAAGAACTTTTGTTACTGCTTTCATCTTCAGGATAATTTCTACAGGTTGGTTAATCATTTTAGTTGTTTTAAACTCAATTTTAGCATTAACAAATACAGGATGAAATGTTTTTGCTATCATTTTTCATTACAATATAGATTTGTGATATCTGCATATTTTTTACACAGTTCTATTTCATTAATCCAATTTATATTTCAGTTATTCTTAAAAAATTCATTTAATTAATCAAAATGTATAAAATAAAGAGAAACTGATATTTCATCTACGACCATATTTAGTTTTTTTTATTCTTAGAATTCTATTCCAAAGTGAAATAATTGTTTATTAAGAAAGTAGAATTTAACATTTCCAGATGAAGAACATTTCTATTCGCCAAACTTATGTATATTAGCAGTTGGCATCCTACGTGAGGCAGTATTAATAATACTGGTATTGATACGTAAAGATCGATATTAGTAATTAGTGTTAATAAGTAATTAACGTTTTGGGATTATTAATAGTCGAAATTACATAGTTAATTGTTAAATAATTAAAAGTTCTATTATTTCGAAGTTTTATTTAATTATCGCTAAAAATCCCAGCATAACTATCAAACTAACTATTGACAAAAAATACCGAACGGTGATATCCTACACAAAATTATTGTTTATCTAATAAACTAACTTTATTGATTACAATTTTAGTAAAATGAAACCTTACGCCATTAACTTGCATTATTCCCCGCCTATAATACAGAAATGACTATGCTTATACCTTTCCGAGCCTATACAAGTAGTATATGGGAAAATAGCATAAGCACTAAAAATAAAACTGAACTTTTAAATGAAATGATCCAAACTCATTAAGCTGAAAAAGCATAATAAAAATAGTAAAACGCACTCGTATTTTAAGACATTTTTCACACGCTCCTTAGGAACTCGTGGTTTGTTTTCTAAACTTAAACTTTTGTTTAAAAATCATCCTTATGAAACATATTTGAAAATACTATCTATAGTTTACATCTTATAATAAAATCGTCTGCTCTACCCCTATCATTAATATAATTACTAGAACAGAAACACCCTTTGTTTCGATTTTATTATATTTTCTTTAATATACATATATTGAAAGTGGTCACATCTATAATTTTAACGATCTAATTTACGAAAGTTCGTTTCTTATAGAAGACAGTGAGTAATATTTAAAATTTCTCAGTGCGGGTAGGCATCTGTATTTTGCACAAAATTACACGTAAAATTTTCAAGAAGGTTTAGCTTTTCCTGCGCTGACCACAATATATCAGTCTTTGTAATAGCGTCCCTTTATTTCCTCTGACTTTTTATCTGTTAAACTTTACGATGGTATCCTTGATGGTTGATTTCTGTTAGCGTTACTTGTAAAATTTTTTTATTTTCCAAGAATTGACAGGTGTTGCTGGTGTCTTACATCATTCTTGTTAATCCGTTTCAATTTATCTGGTCATTCTTTATGTAATGCTATACAAAAATAGAAAAGAATGCACTAATTCTTTTGTATTTTTGTGAACACAGTCGTTATTATAAAAATAATTGTATATCGATACAAAAAAAGGTAGACGACACAGGAGAAAGACAGCATATATTCCGCCTTTCCCCTAAAATTAAATTTGGAAGAAACAGGAAAAAAATTATACAATATATTTCATTTTGTCTACCTACAAGCCCTTTAAAGTAATTAAAATTTTAAGCATTATGCGTATTTCTGTTTCTAGACTTTTAGGATTTTAAAGGTTCAGTTAATGAAGAAAGCGATTCTCATTAATTTGAAAATAAGACTAAACGTGATTAACGAAGATGATAAAATTGTAAATCGTAATTTTACTCATGACTAGCAACAAACATTAAATAATATCTAATATGTAATTAGTTCAATTCAAAATGTGTATACCAAGTTCCTTTTAAAATGTAAATTACATCGTTATATAATGTATATAAAAAAGGTATACGGAGATACAATTATATCGGTACTAATAGATTTTATAAACTAAAAAGAGAGCAGCACAAGCGACCAGTGTATCGCTATAGTAACGTAAACTTAAGATCAGAAGTTTGTTGCAGAATTGGAACATTGTTAGAGTTTGCGCTAGTAATTATAATTACTGAGGGTAAGTTAGAACAGAGAGAGTGGAAAGAGATAGTAGCTGAAAGAGGAAGGAATAGAAAGCCTAGCGAAAGTTACACAGAGTTTACACTGCTCCACCGCATACAATCGGATATCGTAAAACTAGATATTGCGACGAATTATCGCTTGCTGATCATTATCCCAAGTAACTTATTTAATTACCAACTCTTAACCTTAAGTACTACATACCGACTTTGATATTACTGAACGTATTGTTTGCTTCGAATAATCGAAGATAGCGGAAGAGAAGATAATCGTAAATAAAGATTTTATTTCAAGGAAAAGGATTTAATACAAGTGGTTGTAATTTTTGTTTATTCTTCATGGCTTTTTCTGTCTGAATAACTTTTATTTAATATAAACATAAACAAACAGTGATTAAACTGTATGCAATGAAAAAAAAAACTGAGAATTTTAGAATTAGTGGTCTAAATTAATATAAACATATGAATCAGTGATTACTTTTAATATTGAATGAAGGAAACGTTACGTCATGAATAACGCAAAAGCGCAACGACTACCATTAATGAAATTATTATTTTTCAATACTTTAAAAATACTTTTTCGATATTTCATAGTGTACCCACTACACAAAAAAAGCGATTATATACATCCATTCAAAGTCTTCATTTTTCAACATCTACATATATGTATGCATTAATAGGATTTTGTAAAGCGTAAAAATTATAGTCGTTGGGTAAATGAAATTTTAATAATGGAGACATAGATTTAATGTTATTTAATGCTCAAAACTATGGTCAACTAACAATCCACATGTTTTTATTTAAACATAACTTCAGCCAACTAAAACTTATATGTGGACAATTTCAATAACAGAGACTGTAGGATGAACCTTTTTCATAATAGTAAATGCAAATCATGATGAGGAAATTATATTGGAGCAATTTATGAATCGATCACATGATGAAATAAGTTACAAATATTCTCAATCAAAAAAAGTAATAAAATCACATCAATGTTCGTACTCTATATATGTATTTCGACAACTAAGTAGTCATCATCAACAGATAATTAATCACATAGTCGCACTTGGATCAGCGATAAAACTCTCATAGAATAATTCCGCACAATCGGCTCCGCTAATCATCAGATACACACTCATTTATTTCACAAACACTTTAATATGCTTCCAAGTCTTAAAACTCACTTATACTAAAATATACCCCCCCCCCACCCCGCCCGGAACTTATCTATGTTTAACGTAGGGTTTTTATTTTTCACAGTATATATACCCTCGTAGATGTCCAATTCGCGGTCATTATTTATATTTTTGCTTAAAGGTAAACAATCCGCGGTTATATTACAATTATTTTTTAGTATGTGTTTTGTTAAACAGGATTTCTCAGGACGGTTAAATTTGATATGCGCCATATGTTCTTTATACTGGGTTCCAATTGAGTGCTTAGTTTGACCGATGTGTTGATTATTATGATCTCGACATCTTATTTCGTAAATCTCGTCGTTCTGATTTAACTCGACTTTCGCATTAACTAAAAGAGACTTATTAGAGTTCCTGGGCCAAAGTATAACTTGATATTCGCGTTCTTTAAAGACTTATTAATTATTATTGTTTTGTGACTGGGTGCAATGGTAAGCATATAGATTGCTTGACTTGATTGTTTTAATGTAGTTAACAAAAGTGATATGAAAAAGAATTAAATTTTATTAATATCTAATAAAATTTAATCCTCCTTCATATCACTTTTGTTAATGGAAAACTAAGCAAACGATTAAAAGAATATATTTCCCACATTTACTAATTCTGGAAATTTGAAAACTTAAATCGAAGAAGCAAAACGTACTTCGCGCAGTGATGATGGACGTCTTATTGTATCATTACGTTAACGAAATTCGCGGGATTATGCTCTTAAACTATATTTTCCATAGAACGAAAATTAAATAAAAATCTCGAATTAAAGGCAAACTATTTATCGTTTATGAAAAAAATAGTTAGATTTCGGATATACGAAACGCGTTAATAATTCTTAATTAAGCACTTTTAGCTTCCACCTCATACATACATAGTTTAAATTCGAAATTAAGATGCATTTAAGAAATTATTAACCGATGTGTCTTTAAATGATACCCTCATGACAGGTAGAAAGTTTATACAATAGGAATTATTTGATATCCTATGTAAATTTCGGTCGTCTAAGTACGTTCTAACAGCAGGGAATGCAAGAATATACAGGCAGATTACTTTAAAAGAAAATTGCATGCATGAGCGAATATTGTAGTGCGAATGTAACAACGGTCCCATACAAACATTCGATAAACCAAAAAACCACAGTTTAGATGCGATACTAAATTTGTATGTAGATGATTTATTAACGGGCGCAAATAATTTGCACAATGATTTCAAAATTAAAAACGAAGTGATGGATATTTTAGCTAAAGATGAATTTGAATTGCAAAAATGCGCATAAAATTCATAAACATTATTAAGTAAAACTCCAGGCTTTTCGAAGGAGAATATAATTCTTGCCTTAGATAAAGGTGAGGGTAAAAACAGATTAGGATTAGTATGGAATTCTAATTCAGATGCATTACAATATTCATTTTGAATCTTGCTTCATAAATTACTCCTCATAAGATACATAGTGTCGTCCATTCGAAGTTAAGGCAAAGATCTTGATAAAAGAGATTTAGAAATTAAATTAAATTATATGTTGACGAATCACTTTCCTTAGATTTGCAAAATATTCGGCTTAACTACAGAGCAGAAATAAAATACCTTGAGCATGTGAAAATTCCAAGTTATGAAATACACGGTTCTTGTCTTCATTCATGCTCAAAATCGAAGGTGGCGTCTCTTAAACCAACGACACTACCGAGATTAGAATAGCCTCAATAATGGAACTAATTTTAGACCAGCTAATCACATTATCGCAGTGGCAATATATTCAGCAACTTCACCATCATTTTTGGAAGAGATAGGGAAAGGACCAGCAACGGCACCCTGCCGACTGACACCTTAGTAATAATACAAGAAAACAACGTTCTCGTGAGTAACTAGCTATAAAGAAGAATTGTTCAAGTATTTCTCGGTAAGGACGGAATCGTTCATACTGCTAGTATACAAACGCGATAATACGGGAATAGTGGAAACAATTATATTAACATCAGAAGATTATGATTTGGAGTAGTATTAATTTATTAAATGTATATGTGTAAATTATATGTTGAAGTAATTATTATTTAGAAAAATTATTAAGTTTCAATTTAAAGATTATTCATTTATTTAACCTTCAGTAGAAGGTTGACTGAAAATACTGGCTCCATAGCAATTCGGCGGGGCATGTTTGTTATTATCTTTGATGAGAGGAGGTGGCAGGTTTGAATAAAGATACCTGCTCTACGACAGGAGGTTTATAAGGAGATGTTTGTTTCGTTTGAGTAACAGTTCAACTTAGAGTGTATTCATCGAGTATAATCAGAAATGTTTGAATGTGAATATTTTTTTTTTTTTTTAATGAAACACCGTTATTGGTGTTTCTTTGAATTACAATCTGATCATATCCTGATCAATGAGCAATTTGGTGCAAACTTAAATTACTACTATAGATATTTAACCTAGGGTCTTACTCACTAGTAGGTCCTAGACTCTAATTATTTAATGACACTTAACTATTGTGTACACTAATAGCACTTTACTCTGCTTTTAACAAACACTTGAACACTTAAACCAACTCAAAGGGTTTAGTCCTCTTGAGCCTTCGGACTAACATCGTGTTGTCGAGGAGCTGGATGGCTTCAACATTGACGTGATGAAGAAGCCGTTGTTCATGGCTTTTGGCAATTTTCTCAATAGTTTGGCTAACAGTTTCCACTTCCAAATCTCTATGAAGGTCACTGTTTCTAAAGTACCAAGGAGCGTCAACAATATTCCTCAGTACTTTATTCTGAAAACGCTGGATGATGTCTATATTGGTTCTTCTGGCACAACCCCAAAACTGGGCACCATATGTCCATACGGGCTTAAGGATTTGTTTATATAGTAATATTTTATTGTAAGTTGACAATGTGGAGTGTCTACCCAAAAGCCAATACATTTTCTTATATTAAAAGCCTAGTTCCTCTCTTTTCTTTTTGATATGAGCCTTCCAGCGCAGCCTAGCATCCAGAGTAATACCCAAATACTTTGCTGTGCTAGCGTATGATATTTGTGTATTATTTATGCTAATTGGGATATATTAATCGCGTTTATTTGTGAAATTGACATGGGCGGATTTGGTCTCGTTCAATTTAATTCGCCAGCCTTTAGTCCAGTTATCAATTTGATTAGCAGATGCTTGTAAATTTCTAGCTGCTTCTTCGAAGTTTTTGCCTACAGATAAAATGGCCGTATCGTCTGCAAAGGTGGCAATCGTAGCATGCATAGGTAGGGGTATATCTCTGATGTATAGCAGGTATAGGACAGGTCCCAACACACTGCCCTGCGGCACTCCTGCTTTAATTTCTTTTATTTCGGAATAAGCATCTTGTTGCTTAATTCTGAAAGCTCTATCCGTAATGTATGATTCCAATAGTTCTGTATGCTTCCTGGGCAAAAGTTTTCTTAATTTATACCGAAGTCCCTCGTGCCATACTGTGTCGAATGCTTGTGCCACGTCAAGAAAGATGGTAGAGCAAACTTGTCCTTCCTCTAAAGCTCTTTCGATTATGTTCGTTATCCTATGGACTTGTTCAATGGTTGAATGGCTATTTCTGAATCCAAACTGATGTGATGGAAGTAGGTTCTTGTCTTCTATAATGGGTTTCAGCCTTTTAAGTAGTAATTTTTCAAATATTTTCGAGATAACTGGTAGTAATGAGATTGTATGATGAGACTTGATTAGGTGGTTTCCCAGGTTTGGGGATCATTATCACCTCGGCTACTTTCCATATCCTAGGTACATACCTCAATCGAAACGAGGCATTGATAAGATAAGTGAGTTTGACTATTGCTTTCCTAGGAAGTTGTTTTAATATTTCCCCAGTAATCAAGTCAAAACCTGGAGCCTTCTTTGGGTCAATGTTGTTAATTTCATTTGTAATTTCTTTTGAACTAGTGAGTCTTATTTCGCCTTCTTCTTGGTTAATGTTTTCCCAGTCTAGTGTGTCTTCTCCTTCTTTCGCTTGGAATGTTTTTTCAAGGTGTTCAGCAAATCTCTTAGCTTTCTGGATATTACTTTTTGCCCAACTCCCATCTACATTTTTTATTGGTGGATTCTGTATAATCGGTCTTTTTAGCTTTTTAGTTGATCTCCAGAGAGAATAATCAGTTTTGCTGTCGTTTGATAATTCTGTTAAATAGTCGCTGATCGATTCATTTTTAAATTTCTGAATTTCCCTTTTTATTTGCTGCGTAGCGTTGTTCAGTGCGGTTTTGTCCATTGGGGCTCGTGATTGGTGCCAAATTCTTCTAAGTTTTCTTTTTTCACAGATAAGCTGTTTAATCTTTCTTGGGTAGTTGTTACCTTTGGTTCTTACAGTAATTGTAGGGGTATTATCCCATGCTGCTTGTTGGATATCCCGTATAAGAGTTTCTATTTCATTATCTAATTGTTCTTCGTTACTCAAAGGAACTGTTAGATTGATGTTTTCTTCGAGTTGTAATTTGAAACTGCACCAATCAGTCCTTCCATTAACTAATCTAGGGGTTAATTCTTTTTGTATAATACTATCGCTGAGCGTGAGGAGAATGGGAGAGTGATCGGAATTCATGTCCCAAGCTTCTTCAACATGCATGTAGTTCACTGAAACATTTCGAGTTATGAAAAAGTCAATTAAGTCTGGAATTTTCTCTGGATCTGTAGGCCAGTACGTTGGTTTTCCAGTCGATAGTGTTTCACATTTTAGTTGTTTGACTGCTGCCAAGAGTTCTTTTCCCTTGGTGGTGGTCAATCTGGATCCCCAGTTGGTGTGCTTGGAGTTGAAATCTCCTCCGATTATGAACCTTTCACCATGACTGCTTAAGAGATCGAGATATTGGTCTTTTTTGAGAGCATGTCTTGGGGGGCAGTACACTGCTGCAATTATGATCTCATATGTTCTAGTCATAACATTGACTGCGGTAGCCTGAAATTCTTTTGTTTTGTATCCCATTTCTTGATGATGCTTAATCGACTCTTTTATTATTATTGCACTACCTCCTTTGGCTGCGTTATCAGGATGTATCGTATGATATACTTTATACCCCTTAATTCTAATAAAGGATTCATTGGTAAAATGTGTTTCAGAGACGAGACATATATCAATGTTTTCTATATCTAGTACTATTTGCAATTCTTGTTGTCGTTGCAATAGTCCATTGGCGTTCCATTCCATTATTCTTAAACTATTTGCCATTATGGATCTTAGGAATAGCTCCTTTAGCGCTATATTCTAGTCTTACTATACGCTCGTCCATTATGGTTAATCTCTCCAAAATTTGTTGGAGAGTGTGCTCAATGGTTGTGCTTGGTTCTTTTTTATTGTTTTGTTTATTTTCATTCTTACCAGACGTTGCTTGGCTATAACTCTTTTTGTCTTCGTTATCTTTGGTTATTGGTTCTTGTTGATTTGTTCGTTGTGGCTGCTTTGGTAGGATGGTCTTTTTTGTGTGCTTATTTTTTATCTTCTGCATTTCTTTTGCTACCACGCACCCCCTATAATTTGCTGGATGCCCCTGCCCACAGTGTACACATTTTGGCTGTTCATTTTTTGGTTTATCACAATTTGCTGTTAGATGTTTACCAGTACATCTAACACAGCGTGGTTCTTTATAACAGAATTTTTGTGTGCCCATATGCTTGGCATTTTTTACATTGGGGTACGAGTTTAGATTTTCTTAGTGGCAAGATTTCTACTCGGATACCTAGTATATCAGTAATGCTGTAGATTTTATCTACGCTCTCGTCATGTCTAAACGAAAGCATAAACATATCCAGCGGTTGTTTAGTTTTATATTTTAATTTGGGTGTGGCTTCAAGTAGTTTGTAGCCACGCTTCCTCATTTCCTGGACTATATTTTCCGTTTTTATAGAATGATGCAGTCTATTGGCCATAACTTTAATTGGCCTATTTTGCTTGTTCTCGTAAGAGTGCCAAGTATATTCTTCATTATTTAAAGCTTCGGAAAGCCTTTTAAAATCGTTTTCGTCCTGTACGTTAATTTTAATATTTTTGTTGTTCATAACTTTAATCTGTACATTAGAGAACTGTTTCACCATATCATGGAGTTCATTAAAATTATCAATGTTATCCACTATGATAGGTGGTGGAGCCTTTATTTTTTTAATAATTTCCTTATTATTTTCGTCTGCGTTGTTTTGTTCCTGCTGTTGCTTATGCGGTGGAGTAAGTGATGTATTCATTTTTCTTTTCTTTCTATTTTTCTGACGTATCCAACCTGTCTCATAAGCTAGTTCCTCTTCGTCGGTGAGGTATTCAACTGTATTTTTTTCTTTGTTGCTGTTAGACAGCCTATTTTCTATCTCTGAGTATTTTTTGGATAGTTACTCGTATATTTTATGTGTTTTATTTAATTGTTTTTGGAGTTGTTCCGCCCTATTCACGGCATTTACCTTCTCGTTCTCCGATATTTTCCAGCTATTATAAAGTTGCTGTTCATTTTGCGAACGTCGATGATTTTCTTGGAATAACGCGTTATTTTGATGCATTAATATCACTTCATTTTGTGATTGTGGTCCGGTTTGTTGTTGTGAAAACATGTTTAGCCCGATAATTTACGACCGTCCTGCAAGGTCGCCAGCTATCACTCGTGCTCGATGATAACTGTTTTTTTTTATTTTTTCGTATCTCGGTAGAGCGCACTCAACACTTGTTTACCGTTCGAAGGTCAAACGAATACTATGTGAATATTGTTGAAAAGAATTTACTCGTGGAGATAATAGAAGTCGACACATGTTGACTTCATGTAAAGGAAAGAGGATGAAAATAGATAATACAAGTAATAATTTAGATTTAATGAAATGTGAAATATGTAATGTATTTATGGAGAGAAATTCTTATACTGCACACATTCGCAGCGCTATGCATCGAAGTAAAGCGTTCGTAGTGGTTGATGACGGTGTAAAAAAGAGCGTTGCAGTATTTGGAGATAGGATAGTAAGTTATCAAATATCTGATCCATCTCGTATATACATTGATGTGGAAGAATTTGCTCATAATATTAGAGAAAAAGTTGTAACATTTATAGATGGTATTTTATATGTGCACAATTCATTGAAAATAAATTTGGAACTGTATGCAATATATTATTTATTAGCCAAGGAGAATGTGGAAATAAAATCGTTTAATACACGTAATAAAATCATAACTCATGGAAGTGATATGTACATTATATACTGAATACATCGATGAAATTATAAAATGAGTGAATTTCAAGAGCGGGATTCAGGTAAATAGAGATTAACGTTATTGTTTTGTTATATTATTAATTTAAATTTTATATATGTTCTAGGATGGGTGTTGAGCAATATTTTATATTTAGAAGTGAATATGAACAAGTATAATCCAATTAGGGGTAC